>JAMRYI010001052.1:0-48224 GCA_029231635.1 Ditylenchus weischeri
CGTTTTCAGCACACGATTTTGGGTTAGATAGTACAGTGTGTTCGGCATTTGGAGGTGATCAAAAATTTTGTGAACCGATTGACCTGTGGACCAATTAACCTAAAGCTAACCAGAGTTTATGACCAAAATTCAGTATTTTATGGCCAACTCGAGTTTATGGCCAAAATTAAATATTTTACAGCCATTTTTCAGTATTTTATGATCAAATTAAATACCACCCGTATTGTTATCCTAAAACAGTTGTCAAATAAAAATTCTGCTTCTTAGGATCGTCATATTATTTTGCCGACTTTGGCTGTTCTAAATGAGGTTTTTTTACAATCTTTATTATTAATGCTTAATTTCTATCCCCCACTTATACACTTGATTTCGGACAAGTCTTGTCTTTTTTGTCATTTTTCATTCACGTTTTGGGAAAAGGTTATTCTAAAACGGCTGGCAAAAAACACAAAGTGCTTTTTAGCAAATCTCTAAAAATCCCAAAAGGCACATACGGCTATATACCAAATTTTTAAATTTTCTTGGATTGTAGGAAGTTTTTTCAAGAAAATTGGCAAATCTAATAACGATTTCCGAAACGCATATCCTAAAATAAACGCGTTTTTGGTATTTTCCAATATATTTCAAACACGTATATTGTTCCGTAATTACTGGTGAGTAAGAAATAGTTACAAAAAATGGTAATTCGTAATCTTAAACTCTTCAATTTTTTTTGTCTTAGCGAAACGTGATTCTGGTCGTAATAATTGAATTTAATTGTACACGTCGGGATCTTATCAGAGGCTTAAATAAACGAAACAAACTTTTGAAATTGAATGAAATTTATCGAAAAAAACGATAATTTTGTATTCTGGGAATTTTAGGAAGTAGATTCAAATGACTCTCTCTTTGCCGTTTTCGACGGTATATTTTGCTCAAAAAAATTTGTATTTTATACTGAAAATTTTTTTATTGTAGGTCATCACGGGCCGGAATGTGCCTCTTATGCCAGTGCCCATTTCCACACCTGTCTTCTCGAACAACTAAAAACTTCTTCTACCGATAACAAACAGGAGGTGATGAAGAAAACATTTGATTTGCTGGACAAAAGGTTGACTCTGAGGTGTGAAAAAGAGGTTGGATCGGCTTTTCAGCACCTTAGATAACAGTAAAGTATTGCAGAGTATCAAATCTGGTACCACAGCCAGCTGTGTTTACATCTCCGATGGAATCGCATACACTGGATGGTTAGCTAATTTGATTATAAATTTTCCAAAATTCATTATTTTTACTTTAAGGTGTGGAGATTCATCCATCGGAATTTTGCGAGAGAGACAAGGTTTCTTAGCTTTTTGTTGGTGATTATTTCGACAGCAAACTGTTTTTAAGATCACCACTATTTCCAAAAGGCATTCACCTTCTGACCCAGTAAGAATAAATTGTTATTGTTACATAATTGTTACATAAAAAATAAACTTTGTTGTAGCTAGAACAAAAGCGAATCGAAGAAGCTGGAGGCATGGTAGTCAGTATTCAAGGTGTTTTTTTAATTTTTTCTGACCCGGAATGCCGATTTGAAAATGTAATTTTAAAGGCGAACCAAGAGTTAATGGGGTAAGCTTTTTTCTAAGAAAAATTTTAAAGATATGAGCATAAATTGGAATAGTTTAGGTGTTGAATGTATCAAGGTCGTTAGGAGATATTCAAGTAAAATTTTAAAATATCGCAAAGTTACGCAAAAAAATCAAATATTGTAGGCAAAACCCATGGTTAGGTATGTGAAACGCGATCTTTGCTACCAACAGTGCAATTTCAACTGTAATTTCACCTTTTTAGCTCCACTCCTGACACTGATTCCTACATTTTTAATAAAGACGAAGATTTTCTATTGTTTTTAGCCTCAGATGGTGTTTGGGTAAATAACTGTGAAGAATCAAATTAGCCGAGAAAATATTGCAATTTAGGATATGGTGTCCGAATGTGAAATATATAACACGACAACTGAATTTTTCGAAACGCATGATACGAGAGGTAGCTTTTTTGTAAATCGCTCAAACTTTTTACATGTTTGATTTAAGACTATGAGAAAATAGCAGATGTGATTGCTCAAAAAGCTAAAGAAAATGGGTCATCAGATAACTTGACTTTGATTGCTGTCTTCCTTCAACCTGTATATACAGTCTGGAAAGTGTTTGGTGGTAAAATTGCCACAGAATAGAGCATTTTCTAATATTGTTACCTCTTTTGTTTGGGAAACTAAAAATGAAAACGAACTTTTTGCGGTCCAGAAAATTCTGAACGAAAAATGCACTAAATCACGGTGCGCAAGAGTTTGTCTTTCATGCAATCCAAAAGAATACAAGCCCTAAAAAGTCTTCTTTTTATTTATTGCATAAACCGATCCTTGTGGGATGAAACATAAATCTCCTATTTACCTTGCAAATTAGATTAGGCTGTCGGTTACAGCCTGTAACTAAAGTTACCCATAAATTCATGAATTTCGCCACTAAATTACTGAATCTCCCCACTAACTTTTTAAAACGACCAGATGTCGGTGTTTTCTTATCATTTTTAATTTTTTTCGGACCAGCACGTATCCCTAATTTTCTACTTCCTAGTAAAATATTAATTGACCTGTTGTAAGTTAAAAACATCGAGAAAAGTAAGTTTTTATGAAACAAGTTTCTTTGTAAAGGTGTATGGTTCTCTACTTTGCGCTAGCCAATTTCAGTCAGCTGACACTTTGTAAAAAAACAAGAAGAGCAGGGCTACGTGCTGGTACAAAAAAACTAAAAAATGATACGAAAACACTGAAAGTGGAAAAATTCAATAATTTAGTTAGGAAATTCAAAAGTTTAGTGGGTAAATTTGATCCATTAGATTTTAACATGGAACTACCGAAAGTTTCGAGTTGGTTCTTGCAATAACAGTACGTTTGCATAAACCTAATTCGCATCTGTTCTATTTCATCTCTCAGTCTGCCTATTCTAGAATTATTTCCAACATGAAATTTCAAATTTGCTCATACTGTTTCTTTTTTTATACATAAGTTTACTTTCCACTCGTGATTCATCATTTTTTATCAAGGGTTTCTTCATACTTTCAGCTAAAATTTACTGTTGTTCGCATTTATATTTTCTCAATCCTCAATCCGTGTTTTCACATATCAATAAAAGGTTTATAATTGATAAAATTAAACCGCATTACCAATAAACATTAAATTGATTGGACACTTATACAATTCCGTAAACTCCATGGAACACCACAAATTATCAACAGACAGGATGAGACTACAAACAAATGATCTACTAATTGCTCTCTTCTTCTTCAACTATGCTGACTCAGAACTTGGCAAGTCCCGATCAATGAAGGAATCTGAAGATGGTAATAATTAAGCGAATAATTTTTTCAACCTACCCTTGATTTTATTGGTTCGGAACAACTTTATAAACATGGCAGTCGCATTTTCAAAGTCCTGAATAACTCAGATAATAATAAGATGAATAAAATGCGCTTACCCATCTTTCTTCTTTTCTGGCACCGATATACATTTCTATTCTTAATTAAAAATTCTTAAACATTTTACTCCAGTACACAATAATCCCTACCTCATATCGTTGGTTCTGCAAATATGAGCTAATACCTTCTTAATATCGTTGGTTGGCTCAGGCAATTGCAGAATCTCCACGTACTAAACCTCTAGTAAAAAGAATATTAAGGACCATGCTCGCGGTGGTCTGGTGGGTTCCGCCAATTCAAAATTTTCCTAATCATTAAGGTAAAGATTTTTCAACTTAGTTCCTAACAAAACGGCCTAGAATTTAATTTTAGGCTAATTTTTAATTTTATAGGTTAATTTTGTTAGAAACCAAGTTCGAAAATAGGAATTTTTTGAATTGGCGGGGACCTAGATACGGCGAGCTTGGTTCTTTAAACAAAGAACCCCGAAATTAACATGCCGAGAAATCATTGTACCTAAAAACGAAAAGTTAATATTCAAAGGCATTTAAAGACATCCTACTTGTTCATATAATACAACATAAAGTCGGCGACGTAATAAGGCATTCTAAAATTATCTATTCATATATCTCGAAAAAAAATCATATGACACCCACGTAGCGGACTCCAAAATCAGGTTGCACAGAGCTAGCTTCATGGCACCCTCTATGTTCTTAAATTTATCAATGAGATTCCCCAAAAACAGCAAACCAAATTGGTTAAACTAACATTGAAATAGGGATTCAGCACACCTGGCTATAAATTATATTATGTTAGACCTATAGAGCCAGTGTAAAGTATGATTAACCGTGTCTAGGATGTAAAGCGGTGGCTTGTCCATCAGACGAATGCGATTCTGAACTCTCACTGTGACTCCTGGTCTTGCACCTGAAATAAACTTAGTCAGCTAGTAAGCCAAAACAAACTCGAAGCAATGCGTTTTCAAAGTAGAAAGAATATTAGAAAAATACCTTCTTGAGCCGGTTTGTTAATTCGTCCAAGATTGTTGTGCCTAAAAATAAAATAAAACAATAAAAAGATAAAAGACCAGCTAAAACTATGACTACCTGAGAGCATTGATGAGAGAAGATTTACCAACCTGTAATTATTTTATTTCGAATAAAAAGATTGGCTGACTGAAAACAAACGTTTGGAATGCCTACGACCATGACTGAAAAAATTGGTGTTCGGGGTAAATAATTTATTTCACAAAGAAGAGACGCTGACTGTGACATGGGGAACTTCGATGAATTATTTTCTGCATATTCCTGTAGAGCTTGCCAAGTTCCTGACAAATCTGGCTCTCCAGCTCTGAAGGTCATAAAAAGCAGTACAACTGACACTCTGAAGTTCCAAAGTCACCTGGATACCCACATCATGATTTTTCATAACTAACCCATGGTCCATTGGGTCAATTCTATAATTTTTGCTGGCTTTTAGGGAGAGAGCCAAATCCACTAGGTACTTGGGCACGCTCTAAAGAACATGAAACAAAAATTCATCGAAATTCCCTCAGGTTACAGTCAGAGTCTCTCCCTTGTTAAATCGGAAAGTACCTTGATACTCTGTTTTGACTGTTCTATTGAAGCGAAGTTCAGCTTGTAGGCACTTTTGCATTGTTCTTGTCAATTCTTCAAAGGCATTAGCGGTTTTCAAGCTTTCCTTGCACTTGGTCCACACCACATTTTGAACTCCTCTGTGATAATAGTAGTCTTCAATTGGCTTCCTAGATACAAAATTTATAAAAACGTACAGTTTTTTTTAACAAAAAAAAAACTTACTTGTACTTTTTCATGTCAATCAAGTCCATTTTGTTAAGCACTAGAATATGAGGACGAACGGAATAGAGTTTGGCACCGAAGCCAGGATTTCTGCCAGTCAGAGCAACTCTAGCATCGTGCACTTCAAGGATTAGATCTACAGTTCTGAGCTTTCCTTCCATCTTCTGCAGTTGTATACCGAAACAATTTTGGTGTTGGAGACAGTAAAATATAAATTATGTAATGCTTACTCATGTGCTTTGGATACCATTTCTTTTGATCAACTTTAGGAGGAAGAACAAATTCGAGACGCGGTCAAAAAGTGAATTGCTCAACTGCGAGGAGGCTGGAGTAGTAGTATCAGAGCAAAAGTTTCGGCAAGTACTGCGCAAGAAGAGACGTAAAAGCATAGCCAAAATTACTTGATAGCACTATTCTTGTATTCTGCAAATTTCGTTTCTCTTATTTGAAAACTAATGCTTGGCGGCCGCTCTCGTTTTCATTGGTGCTTTTAAAAGCATTTTTCAAAAAGCAATAAAAAAATTAAGATTTTACTTATCAAATCTTTTATTCTTATTAGTTCTAAGCATGAAAAATACGATTTTTGTGACATTATTGTATGGCTTTTAGCCAGCCTAAAAAAACTTTCGATAGCAAAAGCAAGTCAGAGATAGATACAAATTTATTGAACAGAGACACATACACGCACAACAAATAATGGGTTTCATTATAGCTCCTCCCAGACTCCGGCGTAACACGACCTGCGTAACACAATTTGACTAGTGCTACGCGTAACACTATTTTTGAGTCGCGTAACACGAGTGGTGTAACACGAGTTAAGTAACAGAATTTGTTACGCAACTCGTGTTACGCGTGTCTGTTACGCGTAACACTACTTTGGAGTCACGTAATGAAATGCCGTAACATCCTTTTTTGTTACAGGTAACACCTAGTCGCGTAACACCTATTTTTTGACCTCTAGATTCATTTTTTGTGTTTTGACTTTTTGAATTGTCAGTCTGCTTACGTTTAACTGGATTAATGAGTGTGTAGAAGTTTTTAAAAAAATATTAACTTTCCTATTTTGGAGGCATCTTTCCCAATACTTCCCAAACAACATGTTACGCGGGTTGAGTCACGTAACAACACCCTGTTACGTAACTTTCGTTTGCTAATTTTCAAATTGTTTTGTCAAACTTTGTAGAGTTAACTAAAGGGTGGTGAAATTTTTGCGAGAAAAAGCGATTGAGCGGATCATAGTTACAGTTTGATAAGAATATTCTTAAAAATATTCTTAGGGGATTGCGTCCCATTCTCTGACGAGGGACCTCTTCAACGTGGTGTATCCAGTATTTGCGAACGGAGACAAAAGTTGCTGGAAAACAAACATTAAAAAAAACTTCCAAATCGAAAATCTTTTAAAAACATTTTTTTAAAGTGAACCACTTTTGTTCCTGAAATTTTTTTAAAGTTTTGGGCTCATTCGAAAGAGAAGACTAATTCTAAGCAAGTTTACTTTTTACAAATTTGAAACTTTTAACTTGGACCGCAGGGATATGATCCCTTCTTAGTATCAACGCAAAAGGTTCAGCAAGTACTGCGCAGGAAGAGACGTAAAAGTATAGGCGAAATTGGATGTCAAAAGCGTTAAAAAACTAGTTTTCTTATTTTTACGACTGGTTTTCTTATCTTTACGACCTTTCTCCGTGAGGTTCAAGACAGCGCCATCCGGCTGAAGACTGCGCAGTCACAATGACTCTGGAAGCGTTTCTGTAAAACTTAAAGAACTCTGCATCCTTTTATTGTCTTTCAGTGTTACGCTGTTTTAGCTCCTATTATTTTCTTTTCCGTTTTCGATATTATACGAATGCAGGAATAATAAACTGAATTATTTGTAGAAATGCCATCTTACGTGTACCAGAAAATTAACGGGGATGAGTTGTGGGCAATCGTTAGCGATGATATTCCAGAAACGCCGCCGGGTTACGTTCCAGTTTGGCAGATGCAGCAGCAGCCTGAAAAGCCTCAACCGTCTCAGAAGCAGCCTGAAAAGCCTCAACCGTCTCAGAAGCAGCCTGAAAAGCCTCAGCCGTCTCAGAAGCATCACCTGCCCGAACAATTCACTTGGTAACCAATTATTCATTTTTCTATAGATGACTTCTCTGGCTTCATAGATGGTATTATCTAGTGCTTCAATCTCAAAAATCCAAAATTCAGAAAAGTACCACTAAAAATCAGATTCCCATATTGAAAACCAGATTATTTACCAAATAATCAATTGCTTGTTTGAAAAGGTTCACGTACTTTGAGTTCAAGTTTGAGGCCAAACTTGAAGGTGTTCTGCTTTATGTTAGTGTTCATGTGTATTTATTATTACCGATTAAACAAAAATACTCTTTAACTCTGCACTTTATCTATTGCTTGTGCTTGATCAGCCACTCTTCACATTCGCACTCAAAGTACATGAGCACCTTTGAGTTCAAGTTCTGATTTTCGGCTACATGAACACTCTTTACCTGAACTTGAACTAGAATAACGTGAACGAACGAGCCATTAGACAGTTTTTCTTCCTCGAGGTGACACTTGAAGAAACTTTTTAAATTTTTCTGTCTCTAGTCTTTATCTGATATATGTTTATCTCATATTTATCTTATATCTCCAAAAAATATATATCCTTCAAGAAATCATCCTATTTTGCTTTTGGTAAAATTTACGTGGAAAGCATGAAGTTGCCATCTGAAATAGTATTTGAAATATTTTCATTTTTTTCTGCTCAAGAGCTTGCAAAAACACTAAATACTTCCCAACAAATATATCATATTATGCGCCATCGCCACACCTACTTATTGAAAGCAAAGTTGAAGGTGAATTTAGTTATTTTGGTGATATTGTATATCATTGATTCGTCGTTTTATTTTCACTTTTTTGTTTAGGAAGACTTGAATAAAATTGAAGAAAAGATCGAGAAGTTGAGGGAGGTTATTCGACTTTTTGATGAAGACGAGCCAATGATCCAGACAGTTATGAAGAAAATAGATGAATTGGAGGCCGAAAAAGAAAATATTGAACATGTTGTGCTGTGAAATGTAGGTATGGGACTCCAAAAATAAAAGGTTTCGCTAATCGTGTGAAGTTCTGTGTTTTTTATCTTATTGGTGTATCCATCAATCAAGTATACGCCAAAAGTTTTTATTATAGTGCTTTCATAATTGAAACTGACACTAACATGACACTAAATGTTAGCGACAATGTCATTTAACTATCTTGTTAGTGTCCGTATGAACACGATGTCAGCGTCAATACTAATGTCAGTTTAGACTCCGCTTTCACATTTCATCCATTTTCATCGGTTTTTTGAAATATGGCGATTGTTAATGGAGATTCGATGGACTATCAGCTTGCAATGCTGTATGCTTGTTGTCGCAGGCCCGACTATTTCAAGAAGAAACGCTGCGTCAGCCTTGTTTCGATATGATCGACAAAAAACAGGTTTTATTTGATACTCAGCGTTTTAATCAAAATGCAGGTATGGAACTCTATTGAGTGATTTCAGAAATGTAGGTATCTAGGGGTCTAAGCAAAAAAAAGTTACTCGATTCAGACATATCGACTACCCTGCTCACAAGGAAACTGCTTTATTTATAAAATCTAATTCGCAAATTCCAATAGCACTATCGTGTCTAGCATAGTCTATTTAATTGTGCTAGCCATGAGCATCTTTTCAGACAGCCACTAAATTACAGCCACGTTAAACAGCTTTTACAATAATGCCCCTTCTATACGAACAATAAGTGAATTTTGTTCTTTGACCAAAGCAATGACTAAAACTCATTTTGTATTCTTTGACAGGACGACATTGGAGAATTCTTAGTGGATTCATTCTCTTGGATGGCTGGTGGCAAGTGGAATATTTTGACCTCAAAAAATCGCAGCTTCAGGCAGAACACTGAAAATGGGATTAGTTAGACTCTGCACAATCATTTTTTGGTGCCAGTAAACAATCCGTGTCCAAAATTTCAAAATTTCCAAAAAAACTACATGAGAGACCAAGGCATATGTTGGACACAGATTTTGGCTAGCACCCTTTTTTCAATTCTGGTCTTTTTCCTAAAACGTTTGATCCCAAGTCGAACAAACGTTTTTCCTAAAAAAGCAGCTAAATATCTCACCTAAATCCAAACAATCGGGTCTATTTGCTGGACAGGCCGAGTAAATAGATGGCAACTTCAAAATTTTCAATCTTCCATCAAACTTTTGGAATAAAGACATTGCTTTTTGGTTCTCTTCACTGACATATTCCAGCTGAAAAACAGTGTCTGCCACTCTAACCACAGTAGTTCTCAGTCTATCCGACATTAAACTAGTGTCCACCCCCAGCATGACCAGACAATTGATGTGTCTACAGAACGATTTCAAGTAGACCAAGAATTTGGGCAAGTCCATTTCGGTGGTGTCCCACAGTGGTGAATTGACATCACAAATCAAAATTCTGAGCAAATTCTGGCTGGTATTGCTTTCGCCAGTTTTTTCCACACTAAATTCTGGTTTTTCCATTTGGATTCTCAGCTGATTCCACAGTTGACTGTAGGATGGGCAACCACATTCAACTGTAAATACAGTCATCTCAGTCGACTTATTTCCCCCCATTTTCATGCTTAAATCAAATTTCTGCCTGCTGTGCGTGTTGCCCACTGAGGATTCCACTTCTTTGACGCCAGAATATCTCCAGGCTATACGGAAATTATCCTCTGATTGGTTATTGCTGCTTGATTTGCTGGCACTTTCAGTGGATTTAGCTGGCATATTGTTGACTAGATGAGTGGTCTGGCTGGAAGTAGGGCTGGCAAGGAATATGCTATGTTTTTCGGTCACTCCTTCAGCTAAGAAGCAACGGAAGATTGGTGATGAGAATTTGGTGGTGATACACTCATCGATGACTGTGATAGAAGTATTGGGAGCCCCATCTATGATTAATGCATCTAGAGCTTCAGTACCTAGAATAAGTGGTTTTGAAAATCTGGTGGAGTAATGAGAACAATTTACTATTCTAAAATGGTATGAAAAAGTAATAAATAAACAATAGACGGCCTAGTTACTTTTGTCCTCCTTCTTCCACTTTTTTTATTTTCTTTATTTTTTTGGCTGTTCAGTGTATTTTTTGACTTTAGAGGAGCCTTAGGCGCAGCGTAGGCCGGCGCCTTGTTAAGACTGGTTCAAATAAGTATAACAAGGTTGTAACTCCTTTCTACCAACAAAAGTCTCCTATCCTGCAACAAAAGTATCTTTTCCTGTAACAAATCGTAAAAACCAGCATTTCTCTGTGTTTTTCCAATCGTAATTTTTCGTTTAACATGTAGCTCTGCATCTCTAGTTTCTGATGACCCATCAACTGACTCCATGTCGTTAGGAAAATATTGAGTATTCCCTTTTTTACAAAACACAATTTGTTTCATAAAAACTAATTTTTATCATTTTTTTCAGACGACATAAAGTCAGACTCATCAAAACTGTCAGTACGTTAAACTCATCACCGAGAAATACTGATTGTTACGATTTATGGCAGGAAAAGAGACTTTTGTTAAACAAAAAATATATTTTTCAATTTGAAAAACCGAAATAAATACTGATTGTTGATTTATGGTGTGACAGGAAAAGTTCACCCACTGCGCCATGCAGACACGAAAAGTTGTTCTATGAGACTACCATGTCCTAAAATATGCTACGGGTGGAGTTCAACCGTGACTTGAGTTTTTGAAACAATTTTGCCTTGGTCCACCTTGTTGTTTTATTTTAAATTTTCAAATAATCAATAAAATTTTGTTTTGTTCAATTTTTATTCATTTCTTTTTTATAGCGCCATAATGATATACAATTTGATGGAACAATCATCCTTGCGGCAAATTATCAATTTCGATTCGGTATGCTTGCGCGAGCTCTTCCAGATGTCGGTAAACCAAGTGTTCAACACTACACTTCCGCTTGCGTAAAAAAGTTAAAAGTTGTTGAAACAACAGGGTGGACCAAGGCAAAATTGTCAAAAAAACAACATGGGGGACCAAGGCATATTTTGGACATGGATTCTCATATAGAACCCAGACACGTCTAAAAAGCTAAAGGAAACATTTCGGGCGTTTTTAAAAGCCGTGAAGCAGCAAAAAACTCGAATTGAGAAATACGCGAGTTCAAAAAAGTAGAAAAAGAGAACAAAAAGATACGACGCTAATAGACAAATCTAGTTCACAGTAAATTTGAAAATTATATTTGTTCAGTTGGTTAAAACATACCCAAAGAGGCAACCAAACAACGATTCTTCAGCTTGGTGCCCGGTATTCTGGCTGGTTTTTCCATGCGATTCATCTAAAATTTAAGCATAAAGAGGATTTGTAAAATCAAAATACATGCAGTCGAGTTTCCATTTTATTTTTCCTGTTTTACCAGCACCAAGAATGACGTAAAATTGAGACTCGACTGTTTATTCAAAACATCTCTAAAATATTCAATTAATTTTCTAACAATTATCCATGCTCCCTGTCAAGCATCTAATGATTATGCAAAGATTAGATTTGCCGAAATATTTTGATAAGAACCTTATGGAACAGTAGAGAAGAAATAAGTAAAATAAACACATTTATATCTGTAGACATCTACAATATCTAGTAATTAAGCAGTGGCAAGACCCTGTTAAGTGTAAACTGTGACCGACAAACAGGACATTTGCCAGCACCTGACTGTGTGCTCTCAGCCTGCGCATATTCCAGCACACAGTCCCAGCAAAATAGATGTCCACAAGGAATACAGACTGGCAATTTGCGTGTCAAGCACACACTGCATAGGTGTTCGCCTTTTGGCTAAAATGAAGTCGTTAATTCAGTAGAAACTAGATTAAAAATTGTATAAAGTACCGTTTTTTCTGCATGAAATTTTTCCTTTTGTGGATTTTGACCAAATTGCTGTTTTGACTGACTCTTGGCTTCATTTACAATTTTTAAAAGAATGGGTAGTAGACATTGCGCAAGCACAGAAAAACCAATGAAGGTGAATAATCTTGCCACCTAAAGTGTTTTGTGCGTTAATAGAATCATTAAGTGACTGTATAAACCATATTGGTTTGTGGCCTTAGACTCAGATATGAGATCGAAGTCAACCTCTTTGGAATGGTGTAATATTTGGAATGTATAGCGAAAAATAGGGCTTGATGTAATCTAGTCGAATTTTCCAATCTAAAAAGCTTTTTTTAGAAAATGTAATTCCGTCGACTATTGATTTAACGCAACCTTCTCAAGTTCGCCCAAGTTTAAGCGGTTTTTTCCATTCATTTTCTTTGATAGTTGTCTTTGGTCACTCCAGTCCGAAAAATCGCTCAAACTCTTTTTTACCGGTCCTTTTTTATAGGGCGAAAGTTCAACCTTTTTTATAAAACAAGATGTTTTTTAACAAAGCCTGCTTTTAAATTTCCGCACGAATCTTTAAAAAAAATGACACTTTATATCGGCAGAGCTGTTGCGGCGCTACTGCAGAATCGGTTGCAAAAAAGTGCTTGGTCTCCCCTGTTGTTTTTTGAAATTTTTTATTGAAATTTTTATTTCCTTTTTTTTTAAAAACAACAGGGGGGACCAAGCTGTTTTTCACAAAAAAAACAACAGGGGGGACCAAGCTGTTTTTCAAAAAAACAACAGGGGGGACCAAGCTGTTTTTCACAAAAAAAAGCAACAGGGGGACCAAGCTGTTTTTCACAAAAAGCAACAGGGGGACCAAGCTGTTTTTCACAAAAAAGCAACAGGGGGACCAAGCTGTTTTTCACAAAAACAACAGGGGGACCAAGCTGTTTTTCACAAAAACAACAGGGGGACCAAGCTGTTTTTCACAAAAAGCAACAGGGGGACCAAGCTGTTTTTCACAAAAACAACAGGAGGGACCAAGCTGTTTTCACAAAAACAACAGGGGGACCAAGCTGTTTTTCACAAAAACAACAGGGGGACCAAGCTGTTTTTCAAAAAAACAACAGGAGGGACCAAGCTGTTTTTCACAAAAACAACAGGGGGACCAAGCTGTTTTTCACAAAAACAACAGGGGGACCAAGCTGTTTTTCACAAAAAAACAACAGGGGACCAAGCTGTTTTTCACAAAAAACAACAGGAGGGACCTGTTTTTCACAAAAACAACAGGGGGACCAAGCTGTTTTTCACAAAAACAACAGGGGGGACCAAGCTGTTTTTCACAAAAAAAAACAACAGGGGGGACCAAGCTGTTTTTCACAAAAACAACAGGGGGACCAAGCTGTTTTTCACAAAAAACAACAGGGGGACAAGCTGTTTTCACAAAAACAACAGGGGGACCAAGCTGTTTTTCACAAAAACAACAGGGGGACCAAGCTGTTTTTCACAAAAACAACAGGGGACCAAGCTGTTTTTCACAAAAACAACAGGGGGACCAAGCTGTTTTCACAAAAAACAACAGGGGGACCAAGCTGTTTTTCACAAAAACAACAGGGGGACCAAGCTGTTTTCACAAAAACAACAGGGGGACCAAGCTGTTTTCACAAAAAAACAACAGGGGGACCAAGCTGTTTTCACAAAAACAACAGGGGGACCAAGCTGTTTTTCACAAAAACAACAGGGGGACCAAGCTGTTTTTCAAAAAAACAACAGGGGGACCAAGCTGTTTTTCACAAAAAAACAACAGGGGGACCAAGCTGTTTTTCACAAAAACAACAGGGGGACCAAGCTGTTTTCACAAAAACAACAGGGGGACCAAGCTGTTTTTCACAAAAAAAACAACAGGGGGGACCAAGCACTTTTTAGCAACCGATTCTGCAGTAGAGCCGCTGTTGCTATACACAAAAACGACTGCTGCATTATTGCTATTTTAGAATTATTTTGGAATTATAGGAATTATTGCTATTTTCGGACTAGGTAAAAGATTTTGAAATCCGGGCAACAAAGAGTCGGAACCTTGAACTATTTTAAAAGGGTCACGTAATATCCAAAGTTGACTGTACAGAAAAAACAGCTTACAAGGGCAATAAAATCATCAACAATTTAGCCACTTTTTCATTTGCGTCGTTTTTTAGCTGGACTTGATGCAGCTTTGCACGATTTTTTTCATTAAAATGTCGCCGAATGACTCTAGAAAAATAAATGCAGCTCTGTTGGCCAATGGAACAGGTTTTGGTGAGGTTTGATTTGATACTTGAATTAGGCCCAAATATTCTTCGCCTATTGTTTGCAGACCTGAAACAGATTGAAACTAAATGGATATCTTTTTATTTTCTTGGGTATTAATTAATCGAGATGATCACATTTGAATGCAAGTTAGACCTCATGCAATTTGGTGGGGGTAATACTGAATTGCAGTACCAAAATAGTGAATTCTAGCACCGAAATACTGAGTTCTAGTGCCAAATTTTTTACTTTTTTGAACTTTTCTCTTTTTCCTCCTAATTTTTACGTAAACTTTTTTTTTAAATTTTTAACTTAGGCTTTAAAAGGGAAAATCGTTGGGGAGGGGGTATTCTATACTAGGGTCAATTTTTTCTTCTTCCAAAAGTCTCAATTTAACTACTTCTAAGCTCGTCCTAAGCTCGAACTATCTATGTCTAAACCCTTGCGTACAATGGTCGCGTTTGACTGTAGCTGTCGCGTTTGGCTGTCGCGTTTTGGTGCGTACAATGACAGGCTAAACGCGACAGTCAGACGCGACAGCCAAACGCGACAGTCACATTGTGCGTACAATGACAGGCTAAACGCGACAGTCAGACGCGACAGCCAAACGCGACAGTCACATTGTGCGTACAATGACAGGCTAAACGCGACAGTCACACTTTCAAAAATATTTAAAAAAACGGCGCGTTTTTTTTTCAAAAATTGTGTTTTCTTGTTGTGTTATGATCTACTTATCAGTGATTGCAAAATGACAATGATAATTATCATTTTGTCATTTTGTCAGATGACAAAATGACAATTTATCATAATGACAATTGTCATATGACAATTTTTTAGAATGACAATTATCATCTGACAATTTTTTTCAAATTGTCAGATGACAATTTGTCATCTGACAATTTTTTAAAAATTGTCAGATGAAAATTTGTCATCATGATCAGTCTTGTAAACAGCGCCGGCGCTCGCGCCGGCGCCGGCGCCCGACGGCGATTTTTCGCCGCCGACCCGGCGCTCGGCGCCGGCGGCGAAAAAAATAGAGCCGGCGCTCGACGCCGGCGCCGGCGGCGAAAAATGAAGCCGGCGCCGGCGCCGTGCGCCGGCGCCGGCGGCGGCGCACGGCGCCGGCGCCGGCGGCAATGATAATTTGCGTAATGAGCAGTAATGTTATGAATTATCAATTGAATGCTTTATACAATTAATTTCATCAATTTATTTTTACGAGCTTTTGGCCCAAAAGTGATATTTAAGCAACCGGCATCGCTTGTATGACTAAGAAAGGGGTAGCTACGATCAGCGAAGAATGTAACCGTGTATGTAAAAATCAATCAATTGAAATGGTTGTTTTCAATTGATTAATCAAAATTATTTAATTGAACTGGTGTTCACATTTACATAATCAAATCCATTAAATTAAAGTCTAAGTTGCATTTTATTAACCAAATGTAAATGAAATTGAATTTATTGCATATGATTTGCCGAGTAACATGAAAACTTAAAGAAAATGGAATTTATTGCATTTGATCTGTTAGGAACATGATAACTTGAAAGAAACTTGAAGAATACAATACAACGTTTCATGAAATTACTTGTTTTAATGTTTTGGAATAAACAAAGGGTCTCAGTAACGCAAAACCTCCAAGTCTATAAGATCCTTGTCGGCAGCCTTTTTGCGTTTTTTGATTTGCACTTCGGCAAGCGGCAAAAACCTCTTATTTTGGCACCACAGCGGCAAAAACGCCCATAACTTTTGAATATTATGATGTCCGGCGGCGATTTTTCGCCGCCGTCGGCGCTCGGCGGCGAAAAACATGAAGCCGGCGCTCGGCGCCGGCGCCGGCGGCGAAAAAAATTGAGACGGCGCTCGGCGCCGGCGCCGGCGGCGAAAAAAATTGAGACGGCGCTCGGCGCCGGCGGCGAAAAAAATTGAGCCGGCGCTCGGCGCCGGCGGCAGCGGCGAAGTTTTTCGATTTACAAGACTGATCATGATAGCTTGTCGTCATGACAATTTGTCAACATGACCCGAAAATTGTCAGATCCCAATTTGTGAAATTTTTGCTTTGTCAAGTGATATTTTTCTGTCGATTTCTAGTATGAAAATTTTTCTGTATTCATTCGGTCACTGTCAGGTTTGTAAAACTTGTATTTCAGCTTATTAATGTCACAAGAAGATGTTCAAGTTCCATCGAGTGGGGAAGGCCGAGCAACGCCTCCATTGAAAAAGAGACTGCATGCCATTTGGGACAAGTTCGAAAGAATCGACAGGAATGGGTCTACATATTATCGCTGCACCAAATGTCCTCAGGTAGTGCTTTTAATTCATTTACACTCACCGAATACGGTTTAAGGAGTACAAGAAAACTGCTACGACGCCAACAGCAACTAATCTGAAGTATCACTGGGATCGTAGCAAAGAAAAGCATGATGATGCTGAGTCTGTCTCTATGGGCATTGAAGAACCTCCAAAAAGAAGTCTCTTGAACAAGTATGCTACAATTTTTCGAGATCTTCTTTTTGGATTTCATATTTGTTTAAGGGCAGAGAAAGTCGAGAAAGCTTTTGCTGATGTCTTTTCTATCCCTTCACTGTCAATCAACACGTTTCTACATCCCGCCATGCAAATTTATTAAGCTTCCGAAGAGCTTCGCAACTTTGAAGAATCGTCTACTTCAAAGACTCGCCGTCACAAAGAGCCAAGTAAAGAAAATATTGAGAGAGCTTATTGCAAAACCATCAATCACCGCTGACATTTGGACGGATTCATCTTTAAAAACAGCGTATTTGGGTATTATGTGTGTTTTAGAGAAGTGTATGCAGTTAGAAAAATTTTAGGAGTGACAATTCACTATGTTCGTGATTGTGCTCTAAAAAGCTCTTTTCTGGGTCTCAAGCAGCTCAATGGGTCACATGTGGCAATGTATGTTCGGTCTCAGGTGCTATCAGTGTTGGAAGAGTATGAACTCGATCTGAGTGATGTCTTCAAACTTGTAACTGACAATGGTTCAAACATGCTGGCGGCTTTCACCGAAGTTCTATATTGTACGCATTTAATTTTTGCTGTTATTACCAGCAATGTTCTATATTACAAAAGATTACTACGATGATGGATACGAAGACTACGATGATGATGATTTTGGAGATCTTTCCCTTCCAGACGAAGAATTGTGGTTGTAAGTGTTGACCAGGTTTACTACGCCCTCCTTTAAGCCCACTTATTTAAGAGATGACGCTCCTAAGCGAGTAAGTTGCTATGCACATTCCTTGCAACTCGTCATCTTGAGAACTTTCAAAGAAAAAGTTGTCGACAGTTCAGCGTTCAAGAAGATGTGTGATGTAATAAGACGCATAAAACATTCGCACCTACTTCTAGACGTAATCTTTTTTGTGTTTTTGTGCTTGCACTTTTACGAAAGTTTTTTACAGGAACTCTCCTTTGCAAATGAAAAAAGTTTGAAGTCTCCGTCTGCTACACGATGGGGATCAATTATCATGGTGATAAAAAGTTTCTTGGAGCTGCAAGAAGTGGTCCTAAATATGGCTAAAAGAAAGAATTGGCAAATTCCGGATCAAAATGAGCTGGAGGTAGAGAAGACTTGATCGTGTTATTTTATAGCGTATTTTTCAGTTCCTTTCATTGGTTGCTAAATTGTGTAATCCTTTTATTGAAGTGCTGAAAAGAATACAAGGAGAAAACTTTTTAACAGTCTCTCATTGCTTGGAGTACACAAAAGCACTTTTAATTTCTCTAGACGGTTATCGGGTATTGCATGTTTTTCGATCTTCTCTTTTTATAAGCCTACTCACTATTTTTAGGAAGCTGAATACATCGAAGTCTGGTCCTTTGTTGAAACATTACGTGCCAGTCTCAAGGAGCGATTCGCAAATATTCTGAACAGGGATAGAGTTTTTGATCCGATTTTCTTCATTTCTTGCGCTTTGGATCCAAACACTTCCGGATGTATGAGTGACGATGAATTGTCATGGTCAGCCGAATGGATAAGACAGACGGTAATATTTGTATTGCTTATTGCTGCAAATATTTGGATTTTCGGATTCAGTTGCCAGCCAAGAGGAGAATTGAAACACTTGCTCCAGTTATGAATTTGGACACTACTCTGGATACATTTATTTCGCGCATCAAGAATGACGTGCAAAACAGCAAAAGAACCTCGCAATCAAGAGCAAGCAGGTCAAAATCTTGGATTCTGAATGCTTTGCATGCAGTGCAAGAGGCTGGGATTGGTGGAAATAAAATTGATGCAATTAAGTATTGGACATCTTTTATTAACTCGGTACTTTTATTTTCTTTGTTGATTGTTGATAAAAACATGGCTTCAGGATTGGAACACGTTAGCTATTTTGGCATTAGAAGTTCTCAGCGTTCCGGCGACCAGTGCACCCATCGAGCGCGTAAGTAGTACTTATCATTTGAGAGAACTTGAGAGCTGAAATGAGAAGGCGTGGAGCAAACAGAAGTCGAGTGGAAGCGGAAGAAGTCTGAATGAATTTGATCAGTTATTTCAATGAACACGGGGCGGTTGAATGGCAAAGAAGAATGATTTAATTTTGTTTTGATCTTTTGTTGTTTCATTGTTGATGTTGGAATGAATAAAACGATTTGCTTCAATTTCTTATTGTACGCACACTGTGACTGTCGCTTCTGATTGTCGCGTTTGAGTGGCGCGTTTGGCTGTCGTGTCTAGCCTTTTATTGTACGCACACTGTGACTGTCGCTTCTGATTGTCGCGTTTGAGTGGCGCGTTTGGCTGTTGCGTCTAGCCTTTATTGTACGCACACTGTGACTGTCGCTTCTGATTGTCGCGTTTGAGTGGCGCGTTTGGCTGTCGTGTCTAGCCTTTTATTGTACGCACACTGTGACTGTCGCTTCTGATTGTCGCGTTTGAGTGGCGCGTTTGGCTGTCGTGTCTAGCCTTTTATTGTACGCACACTGTGACTGTCGCTTCTGATTGTCGCGTTTGAGTGGCGCGTTTGGCTGTCGTGTCTAGCCTTTTATTGTACGCACACTGTGACTGTCGCTTCTGATTGTCGCGTTTGAGTGGCGCGTTTGGCTGTTGCGTCTAGCCTTTTATTGTACGCACCTCCTGAAGCCACAGCCAACCGCGACAGCCAAACGCGACCACTGTACGCAGGCCTTAAATCTCAAATGTCCAGAAAGATATTTTTCATCATAGGAAGGTTTTAAAAATTTATATATTTTAGAGTTTGAACAGAGGAAGGTGGTTGAAAAAATTACTCTAAACACTCTAAACCCCTGTAAATTTTTCAAAATACTTTACAGGAGTGTGAGGCCTTGTTGTCCCACTCCCCCAAAAAAAGTTTATAAGATCCAGATTGTAGTTTTGAGAATTGAGTGTAAATTACCAAGAAGATTGGTCAAAGAGTAGTATAGAAACTTGGAAATATTCGGCAAATATCTGCTGCACTGGATCCAAACTCTGTCTCCCAGCGAAAATTTAGTTAGGGAGGATAAATGTTCAGTTATCAGCTGGATTTGTTCATCATCTCTCCGTTGCGAGCTTATTATTTCGCTCAGTTCAGCTAAGTACAAATTCATATTTTCTATAAATTTTTAATTTTTTAACCTTTTTTTATTAATTAAACCCTTATTTGCTGGTTGGCCGTATGAAAAAATGTTTTTATGTGAGCCAAAACCGACGATCCGGCAAAATAGGGTTAATGTGAAAATATTAAGTTTATTACATATTTCTTCTTCATGTTTTCAAATATAGCATCAAACAATTTTTTATTGTATATTTTCAAAAGGCCATTGCCGTCTACGACAACGATTGTCCTCCGCCAATTCAAATAAAGTTTCCTAATCATTGATCTTCTGTACGGACTTTTTAACTTGGTTTCTAACAAAACTTTACCTAACATCAAATTCTAGGCCTTGTTTTGCTACAAACCAAGTTAAAAAATCCGTACAGAAGTTCAATGATTATCGTATTTCCTCTAATAAGGCCCCATGCTCTAATAAAAACCCCACCCTCGACTTTGAGAACTTATATCTCAGCTCAGAGAAAATATTTTGCAAATCTGTTTATGGCGTTTTCATAACTCCCACGAGATCTACCGATTCCGCTTTTTCGATTTTGGTTGAGCACCTAAAAATCTCGAGATCGACCTCAAATTTTTTTGGTTTTCGGGGGTTTGAAAAATAAGGCCCCATGGGGCCTTATTAGAGGAAATACGGTAGGCAAAATTGGCGGAAGAAAATTTGTAACAGGTGAGCATGCCCCTTTAACAGAAATACAATATCAACTAAAAAACAATCATTTGCACAATTCAAGAGATATTATTGTTGAGCATGGAGCCTGAGATATTGTGAAGAACCGCCTTTATTTTGAACAGCAGTTTGAACAATTACACCTGTTTCGGCATCCTAGAATTTGTAATGATTTACAATATTTGCCTTAATTTTTCAATTAAGGAAATCACCTTGTAAGCCAGTGTCCATTCATACCACACCCCTGCCTGATCAATGCACCTGGCTATATGTACCTCTAGGTGCGTTCCTTCTTGCAACCTTACTAGATTTCTCAGTGGAATAAGGGCTGGAAACCAACTGGCCATTCCTACAAATTTTTGTTCCTTTTCAATTTTAAAGGCATACAGTCGTGATTTTCAATATTTTAGACAATGTGTGTAGAACAATTTTGAAGTGTTTTTGGATGTTTGGTTTTTGACATGATAGAAAATATCTAGTTGCCAATGTTGTCGAATAGCAAATTGACCCGGAAAATTGACCAAATTAATTGGCGGATAAGTAAAAATTGGCCATACGCAAATCCTATTTATTTTGGCTTTAATCTTTTTTTAATTTGGTTATAATTTATCGAAAAGTATAAATTATGGATTTTTGTGATCTTATGTTCCTTTGTATAAAAAGAGCACGTTAAGAACTTACCGTATTTACTCGAATAGGCCGACAGTCTGCATTAGCCCGACCTTAGAGGGGGATATAACCCAATATGTCGGCCTATTAGAGTAAATACGGTATTTTTCTTTACTTTTCACTGAACAAATATTTTCGAATTACAGGGGAACCGATGCTATGTGTATTTGGCTCACGCTCAATTGCACGACCTTAAGGTATTTAAAAGTATAAATCGCCAATCTTTAGAACATTTACTGTATTTCCTCTAATAGAAGCCCCGGGGCTTATATTTTTCACTCAGCCTCAAGGGGGGTTGGCTTCTATTAGAGAGGGGCTTATATATGGGACGGGGCTGATTTGCCGTCACGGTTTTCGCCGTTGACAAAATTCGCCGTCGCAAAATTTCACGTGAAACGTTTTTTCTGACGTTTTTATAAAGAAAGTCTCTTAAACGCTCTATGTATGTAATGAATCACAAAAAAAATTGTCAACAAAAAAGGCGCGAATCCAAATGAAATCTTTTTTTATTTTAAGGGGGTGCTTATATTAGAAAGGGGGCTTATATTTTTCACTCAGCTTCTAGAGGGGGCTTCTATTAGAGAGGGAGGCTTCTATTGGAGAGGGGGCTTCTATTGGAGAGGGGGCTTCTATTAGAGGAAATACGGTATACATTTATCACAGGGATGTGTCCTTATTTCGGGCACTCCTAATCTTATTTATTTTCAAGATTTTACGTCAAAATCCTTTTTTTTGACACAAAAATGGCAATAAGCACTGGATAAAATAGCATATTTCGCCAAAAAACCGTAAAATATCCTTATCTTGAGCAAATGTCCTTTCATTTTCAAAATTTTGAGATCTCACCCTTGATTTATTTACGAAATTTCCTATATTGTTTTCCTGGCACAGTCGACTGCCCGGGTAGCCTCTTTTCATAGTGGCCAGCTTGAACTGGTCCTCAGGCTGCCCAATATGGAGGTAGTCGACTGTGTACATATTTTCAAAACTCAACCTTTGGAATGTTGGCCGGGAACAGTGCTGAGGTAGACATCCTTGTATAAGCATGCGTCAAAGTAGCCGGCAAAACCCATCAACTAAAAAATAAATCAAATTTAATACTCGATTCAACACTTTTTCTTTATTTACCTCACATGCGTGTGTGAAACCAAAAGAAATTGTTGTTTGTCTGGAATTGCTAGACTTAGATGGATGCATAAATTCGAAGCACCCGGTCGGTCCGTCCAGCAAACAATAATCTCCGGGCAAACAGGCCACCTAAATTGGGGAAGTATTTTTAAAAAGTTGGGTCATGTTCTCAAAAAAATATAAACAATCGGCTTATGCAAACTATAAAAGCATAACTTACATATAGACTGTCTGCCGGATTAGTTTCACTAAAATTGTATGGTTATGAATATTTTTCTTGTGCGAATACTAGCTGACCTGCTAGCATTACGTCCTGAACCCGCAAGTTGCCTGCTCCAATAATCTCTCGTTATGGAAACGACATTTTGGTGCATGCGAAGAGATTGGATGGGTGCTGAATTCCAAAAACAATGAGAACTACTACAGTTTTCATAATATCACAAAAGACATAATATTACATGATTTTATCTGATTTTTCGGATTAGATCACACATGTAATTCGACGCCGGTACTTATTTAGCTGGGCCCCCCTTCCCCAAAAAAAGGTCATTTTCAGTACTGAATTTTTTTGTGCTTGTTTGAATTTTTTTCATATTATTTGTGAGTTTATTAGTAGCTTTTTAGCCTAGCAATGGATGATCTTATAGATTTTAATATTCGACGCCTATTTGAACTGCTCTTTCTCCAGTTTTGCTGGAGAAAGAAGTACGCAGGAAATGACATTATGTTTCATCTCTGGTCCCAAATTGCTGATCAATATGTTGGCATTTAATATGCATCTCGGTTATGGTTGTCGTCGTTATTGCAATAAAAGTTGATTTTGGGTCCAAAAAACCAAACTGTTACAAAAATCGAAAAATGACCTTTGGGGGGGAGGCCCAACTAAATAAGTACCTCGAGGCCCAGGTTAGAAAATGAAATTTAGAAGATAACCCATATCATGTCTGGATCAAATCATTCTCTCAAAAAGCGGGTCAAAATTTATCACAGCTAACTTTAGGACTTTCAATTTTAGGTAAATCACCACAAATTCGATTCCTGACAGGTGTTAGCACTTTTTTTTTAAAATGATTTCTTTAAAGGAGCATGCCCGTGCGTTTCAAAAGGTTAAGGCGGGGACCAGAGGTCGTATGCTAAAGCTCGGAATTTTTGAAAAGAAAAATCCGGACTTTTTAAAAGCTCGGATTTTTGCTTTTAAGTTTATGATACCCTCTACACTCTCTATGAATCCCGCTCTTGACGCTCTTGAAGAAATATTCTCATCCCTTGACATACATCTGACATGTCTCTGTTTACAACTGGACCAAATTTCGGTCATTATATAGAGCATCCGTTATAAAGAAAGTCTTTTGCGTCTCTTCTGTAAAAAGACCCTATTTATCGATTCTATTGAAAACCAACCAAATAATTTTGAGTGTCCCTTATATAAAGCTATTGCTTAGCTCTATTATGTAGAGATTTGACTGGCGCAATTATTAGGAAAGATAAGAAGTTAGCCTTATATAGTTTTATCATTGAGATTGGGCGAAAGGTAGCTTTATATCGGTAGTATGATTTGCCTTATTTCTTTTTGCTGGATGAACAAGCCCGACCTACGAAAGGTCTTCTATTGGGGTGGCATTTTATAGAGGTTCGACTGTAACGTTGAAGTCTCCGAAATGAGAAAAATGTCCGAGCAACCAAAAATATTAAAATGGTTATCTTAACGTTCAAAAAACTAGAACTTCTAAAAAGACCCGAGCTTGTCAAAATCCGAACTTCTCAAAAATCCTAACGAAAAATTGGATTTTTCAAAAAATCCGAGCTTTCGAAAAATCCAACCTTTAGCACCCACCCCAGCAAACTTTTTCGAACCGTCCCATTTTTCACTCGTTTCACGTTCGACCTGATATTGATGACCTTATACTACCTTTAAAAGTAAGGCAGAAAACTTGAAAAATTTAGATGAAAGCGCATGAAAAAATAGCGAAAAAGAAAATAAACTACTGGGCCCCGTCTTTTTTCTATGTAACGCTCAGGCGTACTCCTTTAAAGGGGTCGGGGTCGGTTCCAGCACGCTGCCAAGCTTTTTATGTAAAATGACAAATTTGTAATTTAAAATAATTCTCGTTTGAATATGCCTGGTCCCGCCTTAAAATTGCTCGTGTAACGCGCTGGTATGCCCCTTTAAAGGGGCATACCAGCACGTTACACGGGCAATTTTAAATTCGCAAAAGGCGGGGCGACCACACTTTCAAGACAATAAACATTTGATTTGAAAATTTTCCTTCAAATTATTTTGAATTTAGATTTCTCATCGTCAAATTCCTCAACCATAATGCTAAACAATATTTTGTGAAAACTAGAGTGTATATACCGTAAATACTCTAATAATTTCTTACGGTTAACTAATTTCAAATTTGTTTTGCTTTTTAACCCTAAAATTGTTTATTTTTTAAAAGGTACGACAGCTCATTTTGTAGAGTATGGAAAGATCTACAAAATGAGTTGTCGTGCATTTTAAAAAATAAACAATGTTAGGGTTAAAAAAGCAAAACAAATTTGAAATTAGTTAACCGTAGGGGGGCCCGTTTATTAGAGTATTTACGGTAATTCAGTCACAGATTGAGCAAATCTAGAACAGTCTAAAAACCAGTATGTTTTTGGCAAAAAAAAACGCGACTAAATTCAAAATAATTTAAAGGAAAATGTTCAAATCAAATGTTTGTCGGTGGTATGAAACTAAAACTAGGGTAAAACTAGGGTTGGGTAAAACCTGGTTTTCGGTCAGTGGACCGGATCTAATCCTACTGAAAACACACAAAACCTACCAACGTAGTTTCTATAAGACTGGGGGATGAAAATAGTGTTTTCTGTCGCAATGGGCAGCAAACTATCGATACATTCAGGACACAACTCATTGTCGCCAAAGCTTCCCAGCAATTCACTGATTACTATGTCTGGGGATCGAAAAGTTCCCTCTAAAAACTTTTTTGGCAATTGGCGCATGTCACATTCTAGAATGTTCACTCGATTGTTCCACCTAAAGACATTACAAAAGTAAAAAGACATACAAAGAAGGTAAAATGTAAAATACCTGGTACTATTGCAAAACTCTAAGGATTGACATGCACTCGGGTTTTTCTCCACTGCAATAATAGTTCTTTTAATGGTTGAATTTTTTGACAAAAATCGCTAAAGAAAATTTTAATTTTTTGGGATTTTGTTTGGAGACTTTCTGCACCACACAACTTGTTTGTGGGCCATTTGTTCTAAAAATGTATTTACCTGTTGACTCACCTAGACATGAATTCCTTTTGTATTAAATGTGAAAAACACAATTTCTCCTTTATGTTCCCTGAGGCTTGCACCCTTGCCAGAATCATAGATGATTCTGGCGCAAACCTCAGGGAACACAAAGGATAAATTTCATTTTTCACATTACACACAAGATTTAACATAGGAACTGGGGACCGAGTTTTTCTTATGTTAAATCAGGATGTCACTTTGACGTAATTTAATCCAAATTAACTTTTCTATCCGTATGTTAAATCGGCCCTCCAGTGCAAACCAAATAAATTATCATCGCTAGCTCAGCTGAACAGCCGTAAACAAATGTCAAAATACAGGCTACAAAAATGTGGTCAAAAGTGAATCACCAAAATTATTGGACCAACCTTCCCTTCAAACAAGAAAGCCTTACCAGCAAAAATATTCAACGGAACTATTTTTGTAGGTGATTTATTTGAAAGCTCAGTTTCGGCTTCCAACAACAAAGAGACCAACTAAACAAATTAATTTCACACATTTTTCCCCGAACTAGAATATCTTACTGGTCCTCTGCCCGCACCCACAACAAAGGCAGTAATCGCGGTTGTGGGTTTATTATCATTGCTTGAACTATTGAGCATCAAATCCTCCAACGCGAGCCGCATGGCTTTTCCATACAGTTCATACTTTGCATTGTCCTGCTCAAAAGTGTTGTAGATCTGCAAAAAAACCGACCAATATAACACAACCAGAGCTAAAACTACTTACAACCGAATCCAAATTGACTGATAGAGGCTGTAAAGGTGCCTGAAATACACAAATTGAAAATTTGATAGAAGAAATTCAACAAGAATGATGTCAAACTTGCTGATTACCTGCAAAGTATTGGTAAATTTAGCATTATTTGAACCAACACTATCTGCAGACCCGTCTGAATGATCCATTGCATTGAGAACAGTATACACAAGCTGGGGGATTAAAGCAAGCGGGTAGTTCTGATTGTTTTTCTGGGAGCTTAGCATGATGTAACGAGGATAGCTGTCATCTGTCCACACTTCTCTCAGCAATCGGGAATGAAAACTATAAATACTCATGTAAAAATGATTTCAGGCTTCATGAAATATGATTGTGAAACCTGGGTAAATACCTGGTTAAAGCTCCATCAGCAAATATAGTGGAGTCCAGCCACAGCACACCTACCTTAAATTTATTCTTTATTCAGTGAAACTTTAATAAGCGACCCATCACTGAGTGCAATTCGGTTGGGTTCTAACTCGAAAATCTTATTATAAACGGCTAGCCTGGCGAAGCGACCAGTGTTGACTGCTTAATGAGGTTGGACTTTAAAAGATTTAAAAGAAAGTTACGTTGTACGAAATCTTTTGAATTTTTTTGAAATCTGGGCTTTTGGCCCAGAAATTTTCTAAGAATTACGCCCTGTGGTTTTCTATTCAAATGACTTTATATGAAACACGCAACTCCGGTTAGAAACCTATCCTACAAGATTTTCACTCTATGCTTTTACAACTAACCAAAAAAACTGACCGGTTCAGTTTTCCAGCGATTAAATAGACGTGGAATACTGAACTCTTCATCACTGTCCTGCAACAAATATATTTTAGGTTACACGCACCAACTATCAGCAAAGCAAAGGTACATACCTCAGAAAATTTTATGCCTAAACAACAGCAAACCCTATTACTTTTGATGTTGATGGGAATGGCTTACCAACAAACAGTCTGCCAGGATAATTGCCGCAGAGTGTTCTGAAGTCTGCCCAGACCGACCATATATCAATATCTGCAGGTTGTTGTGCTGCTAGTTCCAATATGTTGGTGGGGACTATGATCCAAAACCTGCAACATAAGTTAACTGTAGATAAAAGAATGATTTCAAGTAAAAGCGTACGCTTACGAGAAATCCGCTTGTCTCTGCCACAACCACTTGCTAACCACCTGGGCAAGTTTGGGTGAGGAAAGTTTTTTCAACTGGATGGACACACTCTAAATACAGGCCGTATATTGAATGTGTAGTAAAGACTTAAAGACTTACCTTCAGACCCAAGTAAGCAACATGAGAGAGCTCCTAAAACTGGTTGAGTTAGAAAGGATTCAGCGCATTTACATGCGTCGAATTTTTATTGTCATTAAAAGCGACGGTCTGCGAAAATTCTGTGGAATATTTGCTAAAGTCGGTAACTTCTATAATTTTTTTTATCAAAACCACCCTGTATAATAACCCCAGCCCTGAACTATAAGAGCATATACCATGGGTCAAGCATTTTAGGTCGATGTTTTTTTGTTTCCGAACACCCACAGGTTTGAACTAATCCTATCATGAGATCTTAGTTACACACAAAAGTGCGCAGCCCAGGAGGGGGGGGGCGGGTTCCTAGGTCCCTGTACCGCACGCGTTTATTCGACAATCCCTGAATGAAACATTTAAATAAATTATTTTCTATCTCTTGAGTAAGCCATTGCTTTTATTAATCCCCGTAAATTCAAAAAATCAACAACCTCCTCCAACGCATTAATAGAAATGCTCGAAATCCAATCCTGGTCTAAATTTAGCAAAATTGATTTGATATTTTATCAAAAGATAAGGTTAAACAATCACCAGAATCACAATGGATCCAAGATGACACACAACAACCGACTCTGCTCATCCACAACATGCTCGGCATCTAAAATTCTACAGAAAAGTCAAGGTTTTCTTCAAATAAGACCGACCTGTAGATCAGGCAAATTTATCCTCGGAGGAGGTGATCTACAAAAAAAGTTTCAAGTTGTATTTCAAAATAGCAATAAAGACCTGTTGGGGTCCAGTTGTACCTCTGAAAACAGAAAAATTGGATGCCATAATTACTAATTTATCGCAAATTAATTACCTGTAAGCCACCAATCGGGTAACATACGAAATTGCATCCTAGAGGAATGTAGGTTTGAATAAGCGAACTCACTCGCACATCCGAATCCAGTTCACGGTTGTAGGGAGAGTGTATGGACAAGGACACCATCCGATATTTGCAGAATTTTTCATTTTTTAAAAGCAAGGGGTGCGAAATGATTAGAAAATGACTAAAAAATATCGGATAATACTTAAAATTTAAAAGTGGCGCTAGTGTAATATAAACCACCCCCTTCCCACCTCTCAATAATTTTTAGGCTTAGCAATTAGGCTTTGACTTAGGCTCAGGGACAACCCATACTAATTTCAGCTTTTTCAAAAAAAATATGGTTTTAGGTACACCTAAAAATGCATTTTATTGCCAAAATTAAATACCACCCAAAAATATCAGACAAAAAATATATATTTGAAAACTTATAAAGCCAGAGATTAGATTAACTGCCAACTATTCAAACAGTTGTTCGATGAGCCACCGTATCACCACGGCTTTTCAAAACGTGAAAAAACGTTCGTTTTGAACTTTATGCGCGAATTCAAAAATTTGACGCTTTTTCACTGGAAAAATTGTCTTTTTGACAAAAAGGGTGAGATGTTTTCAAAAACGTCTGGTTTTCAAAAAATCCTTCTGCCAAATGATAGAACATCAAATTCTGCACCCGTATGTCGGTTTTCAGTCTAAAAAATGCGCGTTTTGGCACTTTTTATGCGCGTACGATCTTTCAAAACATCGATTTTTTCTAACCAAAGGTGGTGTTTTTCACTGAAACAGGCATAACTTTTTAATTTTCTATGTTTTTGCAAATCTGTCTTACAGTTTTGTAGAGCAGAACAAGGGCTACATTTTGGTATGTAAGGTTTTTCCAAAAGTCCGTGTTTTCTTGGGTTTCGCCCGTTGGTTATATTGTGTGAATTTCTGCTCTTTGCAGATAATGGTACTGACTCGCCGTTCTGCAAGGAAAGAGAAGCTGAAGTGCGAAGCGGCAAGAGCGGGCAAAGATCCTTCAATTCAGGAAGGAGCAGGTGGAATGGCTTTTTCTTCCATTATTCTTTGGTTTTATCTGATTAATTAGTTTCAGCCAAGCAAATTGTGGACAAAGAAAACAGGAACCGAAAGGCTCTTGTCACTTATTTCTTCTCATTTGAACTTGTTGCTTAATCGATTTTAATATTTTGTATCCTTTTCGGGGCGTGCCCCTTTTTCAAATGTACTCGCTGGTTCTAATCTTTATGTTGTTTTACGAAATTGTGTTTGTATTTTTTACTTACTAATGCAATATCAGTTCAAACGCACGTCTTTTCTTAAACTAATAGTAAGGCATAAAAGAATAATGCAAAAAATGACAATGAAAATTTCAAACATGAACCACTAAAAGTCAGAAAAGCGAAAAAAAAATGTACTGCGATTTTAAATCAGAACAATTAAAAAAAATAGAGCCACCGAATACATTTGCTAGAGCGCAGGTGCCACATTGCGGTAGTATAGCATAAAGGAACACCTTATGGGTTATTTCAGAAAAAAATTGCGTAAAAACAACAGGAGGGACTAAGGCAATTTTAAAATGAAAAAAGGACGAAACGTTTCATCCTTTTTTTCATTTGAAAAAATATGCTGTAATGTTGACGCACCATATTACAATGACCTAAAAAGCTGAAACTAAAAAGACTCTTAAAATACTCAGAACATAGAGCAATTTCTTTATTGAATTTGCAAAAAAACAAAGCCTATATTTAATACAACAAACAATTTGGAGGAGACTCTGTTATTAATTTCCTACACCTATTTGGAGAGCTCTTCTGCCTTGCGCTTCACATCACTCAAGTCTCCTTGCATGTAGAAGGCAACTTCGGGGATGTGGTCCATTTCACCTCTTAGCACCGACTCAAATCCATCAATCTAAACAAAAACCAAAATAATAAACGGAAATTCAATTGTATTCAAAAGTAACCGTTTGCTCAAGGGAGACGAATTTTCCGGCATGACCTGTGAAAACCTCAGCTACCTGAAATTTGTTTGCGTGTGTAAAGTCAATTTTTATATGGAAAGATACCTGGAAAGGCTGCGACAAGAAACGCTGGATCTTACGGGTACGCGACACGGTCAATTTGTCATCCTCCGACAGCTCGTCCATACCCAGAATGGCAATGATGTCCTGTAGAGATTTGTAGTCCTGGAGAATCTTTTGCACACCTGTAACAACACAAATTATCTTTTTTATTTAAAACGGCCGTAATTTTGCCGTAAATGTTTACCTCTAGCAACGTCATAATGGCGCTGACCCACAACTAAAACAATATAAATTTAAAAAATCTATATTAAATCAATGCAAATAGGGAATTACTGTTGGGGTCCATGATTCTGGAAGTGGAGTCCAAAGGATCCACAGCTGGGTAGACGGCCAATTCGGCAATACCACGAGAAAGCACAGTAGTAGCGTCCAAATGAGCAAAGGTTGTGGCTGAAAAAGCAGGTTAAAAATTGACTTTTTAAGCCAAATGAAAAATTCACCTAGGGCAGGGTCAGTCAAATCGTCGGCTGGCACATAGATAGCTTGCACAGAGGTAATGGAGCCTTTCTTTGTGGTTGTGATACGCTCCTGCATACTTCCCATGTCAGTGGCCAGGGTTGGTTGGTATCCCACCTAAAAGACAAGAAATTTGTGGTAAATACCTCTTTGGCACGAGCGAAAAAAGACTAGGCCTGGCCTAGTCTTGTAAGATACTTACAGCAGATGGGATACGACCAAGCAAAGCAGACACTTCTGATCCAGCCTGGGTGAAACGGAAAATGTTGTCAATGAAGAGCAAAAAGGAATTCGATAAGGATTTCGATAGTGATCCGTCCGATTATATGAGCTTATTAATTAATCAACGAATATTTATTTGCAAATAACATATTTAAACAACAGGAACATCTGGACATTATAGATGGAATCTTTTAGTCATCTTCAATCCAAAACTTGATTGGCAGAAAGTCGCATAAAGCTATCATCACTGCTTTCTGATCAATGTCGAACGATATCGGAATTGTCACAGATCTTCCATGCAAAGAATGAACAGACTCGTTTTGAGATTTGAATATCGATTGAACGACTAAGCCAAAATGCACATCCTTTGCAGTTGACGACTTGATAGTTGGCGCTTTCTCTACAGATTCTTTGTATGGAAGAAACTCCTCGTGGTTATACACCTTTTGCCATGTCAAATGTCGGTTTCTAGCATCGAATATCTGAAAAGGAGAACATTCAGCCCGAAAACTAGTACTGCCTTAAAAGATTCCTACTTGAATGCCGAGCGAAGGCAACTTTCTCTTCTCTAAGAATTCTATGAGGCTTCTAGGCTCAAGTCGACCTCTTGCTTTCAGCAGATCGGCGTTGACTGTTTTCTATAAATCAAGAAAAAACGTGAGTATCGTAAAACAAATGGCAAACTAACCAGCTCATTCTCCATTCGGATGAGCTTGACACGCTCCTCCATAAGCTCCTCTTTTGCTTCGATTAAGTGGTCCTTCGCTGCCATCAAATCAGCATACACTACCTTAATTTAAATTTAGAAAAAAAACATTTATAATGAAAAAACCTGATAATGAGAAAACAGGTCCAGAGGTTTCGTAGAGTACTTACAAGTCTGCGTACTGACTACTTTCCTGCAAATGCACAATAATAACACCAGGTCAAAAATAAAAAAAAATATTAAAATTCGAACTTAACAAATACTCTCAGTAAAAAAAGATAACTTACTTCAAAGCACAACCTGCGCGCAGATACCATAATTCCTTCTCCACTGACTAAAAGAAAAAACATCAATTACCACAGACCTAAGCCCTCTCCCACAATGCAAAAAGTATTTTTAGCTTTTTTTAGCCAGATAACTTTAGCCCTGGCCTAGTCTTGTAAGATACTTACAGCAGTGTGTTGTTGTTGTGTTGTTTGCGTGTGTAAAGTCAATTTTTATATGGAAAGATACCTGGAAAGGCTGCGACAAGAAACGCTGGATCTTACGGGCACGCGACACGGTCAATTTGTCATCCTCCGACAGCTCGTCCATACCCAGAATGGCAATGATGTCCTGTAGAGATTTGTAGTCCTGGAGAATCTTTTGCACACCTGTAACAACACAAATTATCTTTTTTATTTAAAACGGCAAAATGTCCACCTCGAGCAACGTCATAATGGCGCTGACCCACAACTAAAACAATATAAATTTAAAAAATCAATGCAAATAGGGAATTACTGTTGGGGTCCATGATTCTGGAAGTGGAGTCCAAAGGATCCACAGCTGGGTAGATGGCCAACTCGGCAATACCACGAGAAAGCACAGTAGTAGCGTCCAAATGAGCAAAGGTTGTGGCTGAAAAAGCAGGTTAAAAATTGACTTTTTAAGCCAAATGAAAAATTCACCTGGGGCAGGGTCAGTCAAATCGTCGGCTGGCACATAGATAGTTTGCACAGAGGTAATGGAGCCTTTCTTTGTGGTTGTGATACGCTCCTGCATACTTCCCATGTCAGTGGCCAGGGTTGGTTGGTATCCCACCTAAAAGACAACAAATTTACGAGCGAAAAAAGACTACGCCTGGCCTAGTCTTGTAAGATACTTACAGCAGATGGGATACGACCAAGCAAAGCAGACACTTCTGATCCAGCCTGGGTGAAACGGAAAATGTTGTCAATGAAGAGCAACACATCCTGACCTTCTTGATCTCTGAAATACTCAGCCACGGTCAATCCCTGCAAAATGTTAATTTTTAGAGAAAAAACAGTCAATTTAAACCACCCACAGTCAAGCAAACACGAGCACGGGCACCTGGGGGCTCGTTCATCTGACCGTACACCAGCGATACCTTGGAGTTCTTGCCTTTGAGATCAATTACATCACCCTCAATCATTTCGTGGTACAAATCGTTTCCCTAAAACAAAAAGGAGTTCTTGCCAAAAAAGGCAATTTAAAAATTCGCAACTCACTTCACGAGTACGTTCTCCTACTCCAGCAAAGACGGAGAAACCACCATGAGCTTTAGCCACCTAAAATTATTAAATATAAGCTTTTAATTTCTCTCTGACTTTTTGCCTATTTTTTCACAAATACAGTCGACACCTTCCATAGTGGACCACTGGCCAGTAAATCTTATGACTCAATTGGCCACAAAGATACCGTATTTCCTCTATTAGCTCCTCCCGAAAGTGGGACTTTTGAATTACATATCATTGCCTATTGACCCACTTTTTTAAATAGACTTTTGAGCGTGTAACATACCAAAATGTAGCCCAGATTCCCAGCTAGATTTTGAGATGTTACTTGCTCAAGAGTCTATTCAAAAAAGTGGGTCGATAGGCAACGCCATAAAATTCAAAAGTCCCACTTTGGGGCAAGGGAGTTAATAGAGGAAATACGGTATGTTTTTATAAGAGAAACCACTGCAAAGTTGCCGATTGGGTCCGGCCCAGAGTGACTACTATGGATAGTGTCGACTGTAGACACAAAAGCAAATTTGTATTACCAACTTGTCCGGAAGTCAGCGCCTTTTTTAAACTAATTTTCAGTGGCATTGTGTTTTATATATTTTATAAACATTTTCTGAAACCCATGTCTCATTTAGTAGCTAAGAATGTCAGATACAAAATGATAGGTCAACTTTACAAAAATGTTTATAAAATCTATAGAAAACAAAATGCCAGAAAATAAGTTCGAAAAAGAAGGGACGCGGACTCCACTGACAGCCTAATAATTAGTTAGTGCAATACTTACGTTGTTAATCAGTTCCATGATCAACACAGTCTTGCCGACACCAGCACCACCAAAGAGACCTTAAAAAATTAATTAAAGAAAACATTACAAATGCCAAGACTAACCGATCTTTCCTCCCTTGGAGTAAGGAGCTAGCAAGTCCACCACCTTGATTCCAGTCACAAGAATTTCTTGTTCGACACTCATGTCAACCTAAAGACTTAACACTGAGAGAAAAAGCAAAAATTAACAAATTAAACTTACAAACTCTGGGGCTTCAGCGTGAATAGGAGCGTAATGTTTGGTGATAATGGGACCTCTCTCGTCAATTGGCTCTCCAATCACATTCATGATTCTTCCGAGAGTTTCTGGTCCGACGGGGATTTTGATCGGATCACCAGTGTCGATAACTTCTTGTCCTGGAAATCAAAGAATTTGTAAGTTTTTTCAGAAATTGTAAAAAAAGTTTTAAAAATACCTCGGACCAAACCCTCAGTTCCGTCCATAGCAATGGTTCGCACCACATTATCACCTGAAAATTGGGAATATTCCTCTGTTGCAATATGAGAATTTAGAGCGTAATTACCCAAATGTTGAGACACTTCAAGAATAAGCTTGCTGGCACGACCAGTCACCTCCAGAGAGTTGAGAATTGGAGGAAGTCCTTCATCAAATTGCACATCCACAACGGCACCGATGACAGCAACAACTCGTCCTTTGGAACCGGTGGCAGTGGACTTTGGCGAGGTGGGTTTGACAGCACTTGCAGCAGCGGCATACAGCTTGGTCGAGGCATGGAGTCCTTTGCGCTGAACAATGGAAGCTCCTGAAAATGGGTGATAATGATTGGCTCTCCCGTGTTATAGCCAAAATGGTTATAAGCAAAAATTACGGCACGGTTGTAGCCTTTCATTTTTAATTTGTTTACGATAAAATACTTTTGGCTCTCTCTCTAATACGATGTAGAAAATACAAAAAATATGAAAGGCTAAAACCGTGCTCGAATTTTTGGCTAGAACCGGATAAAGCTAGAACCATTTTCGGCTACGGTTATAACACGGGAGAGCCTAATAATTATAGAATCGAATTTTTAGCAAGCCAAAACTAATTACAGTAAAACCTCGATAACCCGGCACGCCCTCGTTCGTTCCCGCCTAGGTTCCGACACTTTTTGGCCCCAATTTTCGAAGTCTTTTGACAAATGTGATTTGCCAGTCTATTCCGAAATATCTCGAGGATTCTGAGTTTGTCGGTCATTTTTCCAAAAAATCTTTAATTTTACCATAAAGACCCATGGACCTCAATAACCTAGCACCCCTTTTGAAAATTAGGAACCGGTTATCGAAGTCCAGTGGTTTTTGTTAAATTTTGAAAAATGACCGGCAAAATCAGAATCTTTGCGATATTTTGGAATAGACTGGCGAATCACATTTGGCAAAATATTATAAAAATTGGGGAAAAGTGTCGGACCCTAGGAGGAACGAACTGAGGGGCGCCAGGTAATCGAGATTCGACTATAAAACTTGCAAAAACAAACCACTACCTGAGGAAAAGATGGGTTCCACAGAGAAGATTGAGAAGCTTTGAGCAAACGACCAGCAGCTCGGCTTCCAAACATGCGCGAAACCAGCGAAGCACTTGCCATTTTTCTTCTAAAAGTACTAACATTTGGTATGGCAAATAGAAAATTAGGCGATCCACGCTCTGATACTTAAAAAAATTGGGAAGGAGTAAGTTGTGCCATTTCAGTTTGTGCCCCTTCAGTATGTGTCCTTTTATTGGCATTTTATCAGTTTAAAATTGCTGATAGAGGGGCACAAACTAAGAGCCAAATACACAACATCATCGGAAAATAATAGACTACAAATCGAGTCGTCCGACGGAATCATTTTCGATTCTTTGGGTCAAGATCTTTGGGTATACAACCTAAATCTAAAAAGTAGAATCGGTAGAGCTCGTGGGAGTTAAGAAAATGCAAAACAGCTTTGTAAAATTTTGCTCTGCCTCGAGATATAGACCCAAAGTAGAGGGCTCTTATTAGAGAGGCGCTTATTAGAGATAATACGGTAATTATTGAAAATATTGACATTAATCGACATGTCGATTTATACGCGTAGAGGCGTTTGGCCCCTTTTTTCCCGAATTTCAAATTTCTCGCCTTGGTCCCCCTTGTCGATTTTTTTCAACTTTTTTCGATTTATCAAATTTATGGTTTAAACATAGTTTTTAAACTTTTGAAAATTGAATAAGGGTTTTTGAGGGTTCACCCTCCTTTCCGCAAAACTCCTTTCCGCAAACTCCTTTCCGCAAACTCCTTTCCGCAAAACTCTTTTCCGCAAAACTCCTTTCCGCAAAACTCTTTTCCGCAAAAAAATTTTAAATAAGATTTTTGGTCAATATTTTATCTAAATTATTTCAATTTTATATTGTCTATGTTTTCACTCTTGCGTGTGCTTTTTCTCATAGGTCAAAATTAGCTGATATGAACTGTATTTTATAGATAATGGCGTCAATAAGCAAAACGAGCAAAGGAAATATGCTAGTGATGTGTAACGGTTATCAAATGCGTAGAGCCTATTCAAATTCTGTGAAGACAGTTCAGAACTGGCGTTGCGTTAGAATCTGTGGTGGAAGAGCAATCTCCAAATATGGCTCTACTGAGAATCCGACCCAAGTTAAGTCGCACACGTGTCGGAGGAGTCAAAGCAATTTCCAGGCTCGTAATTATTGATATTTTTACTTATGTAAAGTATCTTTCAGCTACGTCAACGCATCGTGCAAGTGAAAGAAGATGCAGTGCGAAGTATTGGAATGAGGTCTGGTCTCATCGTGGAAGCTGCAAAATCTAATCTCTCGGATGAACAGCTGATACTTTTGCCTTCGGATCTCTCTCTACAGCAGATGGTTCAGAAAATACGCAAACCGATTTCATTGGGGATTCTTCGTTGCCGTGCTTCTACGCTCTACTCCCGAATAAGACTGAAGAAACGTACTCGCGGATGTTCCACACCTTGCATGATTATGACAGTAATATCTGCCCTGAATCAGTAATGGCAGGCAAGTTCTAATTCATGAACTGATCTAAATCCTTCTTTAAGATTTTGAACTTGCTCCGATCAATGCTCTCTTTGATGTCTTCGGTGATGAATTCGAAGTAAACTTTTGCTTGTTCCACCTTTCAAAGAATGCGTTCGCTCATGTCCAATGGAAACAGCTTCAGCCAGCCTACGATCAATACAACGTGCGAGGGCTCTTTAGATCTCTTGTGGCTCTTTCTTTCCTGCCAATTAATCAAGTTGCGATGGGTTTCGAAGAAGTCAAAGAGGAGCTGTTGGCGTGTCATGAAATCGAGGATTTTAATTTGTTTACAAATTTGGAAGGTATTTTTTATTTGAGAAGTTAAGAGAAATGGTACTTTGCTAAAAACGATACCTTGAAAAATTTAAGTTTCAGATTATCTGAAATATTTTGAGCGTACATACATGCGGGGCCGAAAGTGTGGGAAGTCAGTCAAGGATCCGCTATTTCCAATCGCGGACTGGAACCAGAATAAGGCAGCTCTCGCCGGTCTTACGCGCACAAACAATCACATGGAGGGTGGCACCGGGCTCTCAGACCGAAATGAAAGATGCTCGAAAGAATATGGTCCAAGAAATTATCGCTGGAAAATTGTCATAGATTTCAACTGTCTTCGCCTGTTATTGCTAACCTTATGCGTGTTATGGAAAGTTGATATACTTGATCAGAATAAAGCTCATCGGTATACAGATACAAAACTTTTTTATTTGCCGTAAAACCTCTATTAATTGACTGGAGCAATTCTAGTATACCCCTCAAGTGCAGTATATTTCAGTCAAATCATTGGGGACCAGGCAACTTTTAATTTTAAATTCAAAAAAGTTGCCTTGGTCCCCTAATTTGACTAATATACTGCACTTGATAGGTACTAGAATTTAGCCAATTGACCCTCCTATAATGATAGACACCCCTCGACTTTAAACAGTTATATCTCAGCTGAGAATGAACATTTGGCAAACCTTTTATTGCATTTTCTTAACTACCACGGGCTCTAGCGATTCTGCTTTTTAAATTTCGGGTTCACACCTAAAAATCTCGAGATCGACCCAAAATTTTCCAGATTTCGAGAGTGTTGAAAAATAATAGACCTGGATCTATTAATAGATGTTACACGGTAAAATGCTTGAATTAGCGCAAAATCGGGTTTTTTAAATCAAGTTCAGAAACCGAAAATCATAAAAAATATATTTACACCAAATGGACGACCACTTGGTTAGGTTGGCACATGGATCAGCCAGCAGAACTGCAGAAGAAAGAAAAGTGAAATAATTTAGATAAAATATTGACCAAAAACCTTATTTAAAAATTTTTTGCGGAAAAGAGTTTTGCGGAAAAGAGTTTTGCGGAAAGGAGTTTTGCGGAAAGGAGTTTTGCGGAAAGGAGTTTTGCGGAAAGGAGGGTGAACCTTTTTGAGGGCTTTTGAAAAAAAAAAGTTTAAAAGCTGGGTGAGCCCTTGGCCCGGACATGTCAACTCCCGGGCTTCCTTTTTTTAAGCAGCGCATAGCCGTCAGGCTTAGGCTTAGCCATTAGGCTTAGCCTGAAAGGCCTCCATCCCTTATAATAAGGCGTTTGGCCTTTGAATTTGAAAGCCCAAATTTGAAATTCGGGAAAAAGGGCCAAACGCCTTCCTTATTAAGTTTGGCCCTTTCCCGAATGGAAAAAAAGGCTACGCACCGATTTATACTCCAATTAAAAACAACTTTTTTTTTTCAAGAAAGGGAAGTTTGTGGGCGCTAATCCGGCCTGTTTTCCCACTCATAGTATTGAAAACTTAAAATCATTGTGTAGCCCTACATGGGCAGGTTTGCACTATGCATTTATTTTTTTAGAATTTTCATCAAAAAAGGAAAATTTCAAGAATAAAAATATTACCTGGTAGAGGCCCCTTCGATTGTCTCCTGGGTTATTTTCTCATGTTTCTATGACTCATGTATCAATATCTTATTATTTATATCAAATTTCTAAGTCTAATAACGCTTCTTTCCAAACTATATTTTTTACCTTATTCTTTTTATCAGGACTCACTGCAACTTTGATGCAATACCAACCTCGTGCTCTGGAAAAAGCTCTGGAAATCTTTTACTACAGAATCTTTTTCCCTGCTTATCTTCGGCCATGCAGACACTATCCATTTTTAGAGTTCCGCATGGACCATGCATCATGTCTCGTGTCACAGTCTTGTAAAGTCTTGGAAATTTCTTGGGATCTGGAATCCGGGCAGAAACCAACTTATCTATATCTTCTGGTGTCCTTATTTGCGTCTCATTATCCATAATCAATAAAAAATGCGCATGAGGCAAACCTCTCTTCTGAAACTCTACCACATATGTATGTGCAATCACTTTCCCAAGTTTATCAAACTTCAGTAACTGCTCTAAAAGATCTTTCAGATACAAATTAAAAATTCTGCAGACCAAATCTGGCTCATCCAAAACAAATTCTTTTTTATCGAAGGCCAATTTGGATTACATGTAAAAGTAACAAACAATGATGGTTTTCCATATCTCCTGACCATGGCCATGCTATCTTGGTACGCCTGGGCACAATGCCGTGGACCTCCTTTGAAAGATGATGGTAAAATCACGGTTCTTCCGACTCGCTTTCCTTGCTTATCTGCGGTCTCTAACAAATAGTCTTTCAAAACCTTGTACTCCTCAACCTTTAACTCTATTTGGTGATATCTCATGTAATCCAATCTATCTTGTTCTGCTTTTACATACGAATCGACTAAGTATTGCTGGTACAGCTTACCTCCTCGATTGAAATCACTCAACTCTCCTGGCTCTTTACTCCAAACTAATTTATCATTCGTAGAAATTTTTCCGAACTCATTATTCTCATCTACCTTTTCTTTTTTCACTAAAGCTTTTGTTGGTCGAATCGCAGTTAAATATCTGTAATACTCATTAAAAGTGACCCTTCTACCATTCTGATCTTTCATGCCCGCATACGAACCTCCTTTCGCATGGGGGAAAAACGACGGGTATATCATGGACTCTGTTCTCTTATCAAATTTTGACAATATTTGCAACTTTTTTTCCTTTTGGTGAATCGCAATTCCCTCGTGAGGAGGTACTTGCTCTCCATCCTTCAGGACAAAAACCGCTGCTACCTCATCAGATCGTGGAACATTATAACGTCTCTTGTCTACGTCCGCATTGACGTCAAAAACCAAACTTATCTTATGTGGCTCTCTACCCTCTTGTATCGCCTTCTGATTTTCTTCGTCTTCAACCTCTTTCATAGTCTTGAACGCATGGTAATATGGACTGACAGAGAATAATACTTGGTCAATAATTTCCATCACCTCTTGCTTGCATTTCTCATTGGCTGTATGCTCTAGTCTCAAGTCAATCGCTTCTCTTGAATCAATAAAAAAACATTTGAGCATAACTCGGTTTCTCATGGGCTTTTGGATGGCAGCCAAATTTACCGTATGGTAAATCTGACCTTGAATCTTGTAACAAAAAGTCATTGTGCTCTTATCTTGACTCTCTGCTCTCATTGATCCAAATGCATAGGCACTGTTATAATTTCTCATGTGCTCGTGAAAGCATTTGGACTGTTGACCTTTCTCTCTCACTAAAAACATATACAACTCGTGTGGATAACTTTCAAATGGCCAAGCCACTTTGATATCTCCAAAATTACAGCATTTGTTAAACTTTCTTGGTCCATGTGTCCTCTGACAAACTCACCTTCAAAACAAAGCATCACAATCATCACATTTAAGGGACAAATCTCCTGGATCGAAAAATTCTACGTCATCTTCATTTTGTATTGGAATTTTAATTTTCGAATCGGTTTTCTTTTTCGTGGTTTTTGTTTTATGTCTCACGACCTCAGCTGACAGTCTCTTCGATCTTTCCTCATCCGTCTCATTACCTATAGACAGTCTATGTCTCTCCTCATCAGCTATCAATCTCATGGACCTTTCCTCCTCCGTCTCATTGGCTCTAGACAGTCTTTGTCTTTCATCCTGAGCAATCAATCTGTTGGACCTCTCCTCCTCCGTCTCACTGGCTCTTCTTTTTCTCTTATGGTCTGTTTTATAATGCCTCCTGCTTAATGCTGCCAAGTTCTCCTGTCTTGATAGGTACTGATAATTTTGATCACAAAGACTTAACACTATGTTCAAAAACCTTGCTCTACCTTGCTCTCTCAACCTTGCTCTCTCAACTTTTATAAATACAAATTCTCGATCAAAGTCTCTTGGTCTCGTAGTAAATAAGACTCAGCATTTAAAGCGACATAAATGCCACAGTTAACGGTATCATTTTGCTGGTTAATACAGAATCTCGGCTCATTGTTACCTGTCTCATTCTCTATTGGAACGATTTCCATGATCACGTTCTCATGGACATTATCTGTCAACTCATAAACAGCTCGTTTAAGGCATCTCTTGATCCACTCAGGTATAACTTCCTCTTACTCCCAATGAATCATAATAATAGATCGCTTCGTTTCTTTTATAAATGCCACATGTCCAATGTCCTCCTTTCCCGAAAGGAATATGGACAGGAATTATCGCAACTTTAAAGTTATCTAAATCTCCTTGATACATGTTTCTTGGGCTCTACTTTGTTTCCGCCCAAATTGTTTCCGCCAAAAATCGTTATAGCCAACACAGTTACATTTTTAATTTTTTTGTGGTACCTACATGTTGACTTGTTCACCCAAAATTGTTCTGGCTTTCACTGTAACTTAGCTAATCAATTAAATCTATAAATTTTATCTGTTACTACCACAAAAAAATTAAAGATGTAACCGTGTTGGCTATAACAATTTTTGGCGGAAACAATTTTGGCGGAAACAGGGTGGAGCCGTTTCTTGTCCATCTTGTTTCTCTCGTCTCATGTGCGAAAAATGTAGACACAATAACAACTTTTTCTCTTGTGGAGCTGGGAACTATTGTCCCTTTTATACAGGCCGGGAACTATCGGTCGTTTTTGACAAGCCGGGAACTATTGTCCTTTTTATATTGATCAGTCCCCGTGGGGGGTATAAGCCAGGAACTATCGGTCATTTTTGACAGGCCGGGAACTATTGTCCTTTTTATATTGATCAGTCCCCGTGATCAGGAAGCGTTTCTGTAAAACTTAAAGAACTATGCATCTTTTTATTGTCTTTCAGTGTTACGCTGTTTTAGCTCGTATTATTTTCTTTTCCGTATTCGATATTATACGAATGCAGGAAAAACTGAATTATTTGTAGAAATGCCATCCTTCTTGTATCAGAAAATTGATGGAGATGAATTGTGGGCAATCATCAGCGAAGATATTCCAGAAACGCCGCCGGGTTACGTTCCAGTTTGGCAGATGCAGCAGCAGCCTCAAAAGCCTCAACCGTCTTAGAAGCAGCCTCAGAAGCCCCAGCCGTCTCAGAAGCAGCTTCAAAAGCCCCAGTCGTCTCAGAAGCAGCCTCAGAAGCCCAGCCGTCTCAGAAACCTTCTCGAGCAATTCACTTGGTAACCATTCATTCAATTTTCTATAGATGACTACTCTCAGAGAAGTTCTCGGGCTTCATAGATGGTATTATCTAATGCTTCAATCTCGAAAATTCAAAATTCGGAAAAGTACCATTAACAATCAGATTTCCGTATTGAAAACCAGATTATTTACCAAATAATCAATTGTTTGTTTGAAAAGGTTCACGTACTCTGAGCTCAAGTTTGAGGCCAAACTTGAAGGTGTTCTGCTTTATGTTAGTGTTCATGTATATTTATTATTACCGATTAAACAACAATACTCTTAAAGTCTGCACTTTATCTATTGCTTGTGCTTGATCAGCCACTCTTCACACTCGCACTCAACGTACATGAGCACCTTTGAGTTCAAGTTCTGATTTTAGGCTACATGAACACTCTTTACCTGAACTAGAATAACGTGAACGAACGAGCCACTAGACACTTTTTTTTCCTCAAGGTGACACTTGAAGAAAGTTTTTGAATTTTTCTGTCTCTAGTCTTTATCTGATATATGTTTATCTCATATTTATCTTATATCTCCAAAAAATATATATCCTTCGAGAAATCATCCTATTTTGCTTTTGGTAAAATTTACGTGGAAAGCATGAAGTTGCCATCTGAAATAGTATTTGAAATATTTTCATTTTTTTCTGCTCAAGAGCTTGCAAAAACACTAAATACTTCCCAACAAATATATCATATTATGCGCCATCGCCACACCTACTTATTGAAAGCAAAGTTGAAGGTGAATTTAGTTATTTTGGTGATATTGTATATCATTGACTCGTCGCTTTATTCTTACTTTTTTGTTTAGGAAGACTTGAATAAGATTGAAGCAATGATTCAGAATTATAAGGAGATTCTTCTTTCTTTGCAAAGACTCGGGGTAGAAGACAAGCCATATTTCCAGGCTGTTGTGCAGAGAATCAATGAATTGGAAACCGAGAAAGAAAATATTCAAAACACTGTGTTGTGAATTATAATGTTTGTGTCACCTGGACTTCATTGATGAGTACAAATAAAAGGTTTTGATGATCGTATGAAGTTCTGTGTTTTTTTATCTTATTGGTGTATCCATCAATCAAGTATACGCCAAAAATTTTTTTTAAAGCGCTTTCATAATTCAAACTGACACTAACATGACACTAAATGTTAGCGTCTATGTCATTTTAACTTCATGTTGGTGACCCAAAGCGAAAGCGAGAAAAGAAAAGCGAAAAAAAGATGTACTGCGATTTTAAAACAGAACAATTAAAAAAAATAGAGCCAGCGAATACATTTGCTAGAGCGCAGGTGCCACATTGCGGTAGTATAGCATAAAGAAACACCTTATGGGTTATTTCAGGAAAAAATTGCGTAAAAACAACAGGAGGGACTAGGGCAATTTTAAATGAAAAAGGACGAAACGTTTCATCCTTTTTTTCATTTGAAAAATATGCTGAAATGTTAACGCACCATAATACAATGACATAAAAGCTGAAACTAAAAAGACTCTCAAAATACTCAGAACATAGAGCAATTTCTTTATTGAATTTGCAAAAACAAAGCCTATATTTAATACAACAAACAATTTGGAGGAGACTCTGTTACTAATTTCCTACACCAATTTGGAGAGCTCTTCTGCCTTGCGCTTCACATCACTCAAGTCTCCTTGCATGTAGAAGGCAACTTCGGGGATGTGGTCCATTTCACCTCTTAGCACCGACTCAAATCCATCAATCTAAACAAAAACCAAAATAATAAACGGAAATTCAATTGTATTCAAAAGTAACCGTTTGCTCAAGGAGACGAATTTTCCGGCATGACCTGTGAAAACCTCAGCTACCTGAAATTTGTTTGCGTGTGTAAAGTCAATTTTTATATGGAAATATACCTGGAAAGGCTGCGACAAGAAACGCTGGATCTTACGGGCACGCGACACGGTCAATTTGTCATCCTCCGACAGCTCGTCCATACCCAGAATGGCAATGATGTCCTGTAGAGATTTGTAGTCCTGGAGAATCTTTTGCACACCTGTAACAACACAAATTATCTTTTTTATTTAAAACGGCCGTAATTTTGCCGTAAATGTCCACCTCGAGCAACGTCATAATGGCGCTGACCCACAACTAAAACAATATAAATTTAAAAAATCTATATTAAATCAATGCAAATAGGGAATTACTGTTGGGGTCCATGATTCTGGAAGTGGAGTCCAAAGGATCCACAGCTGGGTAGATGGCCAATTCGGCAATACCACGAGAAAGCACAGTAGTAGCGTCCAAATGAGCAAAGGTTGTGGCTGAAAAAGCAGGTTAAAAATTGACTTTTTAAGCCAAATGAAAAATTCACCTGGGGCAGGGTCAGTCAAATCGTCGGCTGGCACATAGATAGCTTGCACAGAGGTAATGGAACCTTTCTTTGTGGTTGTGATACGCTCCTGCATACTTCCCATGTCAGTGGCCAGGGTTGGTTGGTATCCCACCTAAAGACAACAAATTTGTGGTAAATACCTCTTTGGCACGAGCGAAAAAGACTAGGCCTGGCGTAGTCTTGTAAGATACTTACAGCAGATGGGATACGACCAAGCAAAGCAGACACTTCTGATCCAGCCTGGGTGAAACGGAAAATGTTGTCAATGAAGAGCAACATCCTGACCTTCTTGATCTCTGAAATACTCAGCCACGGTCAATCCCTGCAAAATGTTGATTTTTAGAGAAAAAACAGCCAATTTAAACCACCCACAGTCAAGCAAACACGAGCACGGGCACCTGGGGGCTCGTTCATCTGACCGTACACCAGCGATACCTTGGAGTTCTTGCCTTTGAGATCAATTACACCACCCTCAATCATTTCGTGGTACAAATCGTTTCCCTAAAACAAAAGGAGTTCTTGCCAAAAAGGCAATTTAAAAATTCGCAACTCACTTCACGAGTACGTTCTCCTACTCCAGCAAAGACGGAGAAACCACCATGAGCTTTAGCCACCTAAAATTATTAAATATAAGCTTTAATTTCTCTGACTTTTGCCTATTTTTTCACAAATACAGTCGACACCTTCCATAGTGACCACTGGCCAGTAAATTTTATGGCTCAATTGGCCACAAAGATACCGTATTTCCTCTATTAACTCCCCTCCCAGTGGGACTTTGAATTACATATCATTGCCTATTGACCCACTTTTAAATAGACTTTTGAGCGTGTAACATACCAATATGTAGCCCAGATTCCCAGCTAGATTTTGAGATATTACTTGCTCAAGAGTCTATTCAAAAAAGTGGGTCGATAGGCAACGCCATAAAATTCAAAAGTCCCACTTTGGGGAGGGAGTTAATAGAGAGCTCTATTATGTTTATAAGAGAAACCACTGCAAAGTTGCCGATTGGGTCCGGCCCAGAGTGACTACTATGGATAGTGTCGACTGTAGACACAAAAGCAAATTTGTATTACCAACTTGTCCGGAAGTCAGCGCCTTTTTTAAACTAATTTTCAGTGGCATTGTGTTTTTATATATTTTATAAACATTTTTGTGAAACCCATGTCTCATTTTGTAGCTAAGAATGTCAGATACAAAATGATAGGTCAACTTTACAAAAATGTTTATAAAATCTATAGAAAAACAAAATGCCAGAAAATAAGTTCGAAAAAGAAGGGACGCGACTCCACTGACAGCCTAATAATTAGTTAGTGCAATACTTACGTTGTTAATCAGTTCCATGATCAACACAGTCTTGCCGACACCAGCACCACCAAAGAGACCTTAAAAATTAATTAAAGAAAACATTACAAATGCCAAGACTAACTGATCTTTCCTCCCTTGGAGTAAGGAGCTAGCAAGTCCACCACCTTGATTCCAGTCACAAGAATTTCTTGTTCGACACTCATGTCAACCTAAAGACTTAACACTGAGAGAAAAGCAAAAATTAACAAATTAAACTTACAAACTCTGGGGCTTCAGCGTGAATAGGAGCGTAATGTTTGGTGATAATGGGACCTCTCGTCAATTGGCTCTCCAATCACATTCATGATTCTTCCGAGAGTTTCTGGTCCGACGGGGATTTTGATCGGATCACCAGTGTCGATAACTTCTTGTCCTGGAAATCAAAGAATTTGTAAGTTTTTTCAGAAATTGTAAAAAAAGTTTTAAAAATACCTCGGACCAAACCCTCAGTTCCGTCCATAGCAATGGTTCGCACCACATTATCACCTGAAAATTGGGAATATTCCTCTGTTGCAATATGAGAATTTAGGCGTAATTACCCAAATGTTGAGACACTTCAAGAATAAGCTTGCTGGCACGACCAGTCACCTCCAGAGAGTTGAGAATTGGAGGAAGTCCTTCATCAAATTGCATCCACAACGGCACCGATGACAACCATAACTCGTCCTTTGGAACCGGTGGCAGTGGACTTTGGCGAGGTGGGTTTGACAGCACTTGCAGCAGCGGCATACAGCTTGGTCGAGGCATGGAGTCCTTTGCGCTGAACAATGGAAGCTCCTGAAAATGGGTGATAATGATTGTCTCTCCCGTGTTATAGCCAAAATGGTTATAAGCAAAAAATTACAGTAGCCTTTCATTTTTAATTTGTTTACGATAAAATACTTTTCGGCTCTCTCTCTAATACGATGTAGAAAATACAAAAAAAAATATGAAAGGCTAAAAGTGCTCGAATTTTTGGCTAGAACCGGATAAAGCTAGAACCATTTTCTTTTGTTAAATTTTGAAAAAATGACCAATAAAATCAGATGCACGATATTTTGGAATAGACTGGCGATCACATTTGGCAAAATATTATAAAATTGGGAAAAGTGTCGGACCTAGGAGGGAACGAACTTGAGGGGCGCCAGGTAATCGAGATTCGACTATAAAAACTTGCAAAAACAAACCACTACCTGAGAAACAGATGGGTTCCACAGAGAAGATTGAAAGCTTTGAGCAAACGACCAGCAGCTCGGCTTCCAAACATGCGCGAAACCAGCGAAGCACTTGCCATTTTCTTCTAAAAGTACTAACATTTGGTATGGCAAATAGAAAATTAGGCGATCCACGCTCTGATACTTAAAAAATTGGGAAGGAGTAAGTTGTGCCATTTCAGTTTGTGCCTTCAGTATGTGTCCTTTTATTGGCATTTTATCAGTTTAAAATTGCTGATAGAGGGGCACAAACTAAAGGCACAAACTGTAATGGCAAACTACTCCTTTCAAATTAAGCCTATTTTGTCTGATCTAGCCAATTTGATATATAAAATGATTAAACTCGAGGTTTTCATTTTCGGATATGTTAGACATTTAACTTCGGAATGAAGTGTTTACATCAGCCCTAGCCTAAGCAAGCACCAAAAGTGGAAACACAAAAGTGGGACAGCTTAACAAAAGGCTAGTGAG